>JAREIK010007267.1:0-26880 GCA_029783825.1 Sapria himalayana | reverse complement strand
AAAATTAAGAGATACAAAAACATAGTCACAGATATATAAAAACAAATATTATAGACATGGATAAACACAAATTAAAGTTTATTCTCATACAGCTTCACCAAAAATCAAAAAGATGTCTAGCAATTATGTTTAGAGATAAATAGAGTGCAAAATTATAATGTTTCCTAAAAAAATAAAGATAAGATAAGCTATCCCTCTTTTTTAAAAAGCTGAAATCGGTAAATATGGGACCCATGCATTGGAAGGACCGTGGAAATGGCAGAATTCTTTGAATTAAGATTTTTTCTTTCTCTCACATAATGTATCCTGCAAAGATTCATAATTTGGTTAATCAAAAAATAAGAATAAAACTAGAATAAAAAATTGATACTTGTAACAAAATATCATAATTATTTACTATACATAGACACAATAAATAACAGTTCATAAATAATTAGCATACTCAATTATCCTCATAATTTGTAGGGAATGCTAGTCTTTCTTGCGAGGATTCACAGCTAGATCTCGGAATGCTATATGATGAGCCAATGCCGCTAACTGTGACTCCATATAGGACATCTGTTATTGCATTGTTTTTAAATTTCTTTAATTTCTTGCATTTCTTCTATCAAATTAGTTATCTGCGCATCCATCTTTTTCAGTTCGCTCTCCATATCTACAATACGTTCATTTATTTCTTGTGCTTTTTGTTTGACCACCTCATCCACCATTACTGAGATCGATGAATTAGAAGCATGACTGCTACAACAAAATGTCACTCCCTTAAGCTAATTCCGTACACTCACTGCTTCTTTTAACTTCCTATTGTCTCCAAATAAATTGGATCATAGTCAATAGGTTGAAGATTCATAGAACCCACAACTTGTTGATGAGCATCTGTCACAAATTCCTCCATTAGGTCTTGAGATAAAATGGAGATAAAAACTATTCTAGATTTACAAAAAATAAAATAAAAATTTTGCATTCAAAATAATTTTCATAATGTACTGTAGTTTAATAAAGTCTAATTAATATATTAATTTCTTACTGCAATCATCCGAGACTTGTTGTCAACATACTGACCATCCATTTTTTCACATGCATCTTTCTGAAAATCTCATAGAAATTTGGGTCTCGGCCCAATTCTACCGCCTAGAATATATTTTTATTAATTCATAAAAAACAAATGATAAAAAAATTTAATAAAATTATTAAAACCATGCAAAGATTATATTTATTGGACTATTAGGACAACCACAAAATATAGATATGTTTATAAGTTTAAATTTGTACCAAATCTCGAGCGTGCTCGATGCTTGACTTTGAACTTCCTGTGTGTCAATAGATTTCTGTACCTAGTCTTGCAGCCTAACTTCATTAATTTTTGCTGGCAATATCTAATTTTTTTAAACATCTGGCTCCTCCCAATAATTAAGCCACTAGGGCCAGTCTTCCTTGGATATAAAATTAGGTATTTCTTTAACTTTCTTTAATTTATGAACAAAATCAAAATACTGTTGAGCTGCTTTGATCTGCCATAATGACTTTATCTTTCCATCAAATTTAGGTGGCCATGTGCACTGATTCTATAAAAAGAATGATAAAATAATTTATATTAGCAATAAAAACATAATTATTTACTGCTTGAATAATAACCAACATAAAAGTTAAGTAATTAGATAATTATTTTCCAATTCTCTTGTTTTGTTATTTTTACTTGAAAGTCATTAAAATATGACTCCTTTATCGATTGAGAAACTTTCTTCCAGAAGAATGCTCTAGCATCAGCCATTTTCTTGAAAGCCTTTGTAATTATAGTCAAACACTTGTGAGATGTAATAAAACTGTATAAATAATAAATAACATAGAAAACAAGCAAATAATAACAATATAAAAAAACGACTGACAATAACATCAGAATTCTTTTTTCAAATCATTTTTACATTTTTCTTTTACCTCTCATCCACAAAATCAATTTCTAACTTTGCACTGACTTCAGAGGAAGGCCCAGATTTGATGATGTCATTGGTATTGTAAATGGGGGAACAATCGGTGTAAATTGGGGTGTAAAAGATTGAGATGGAATAAAAGTGTGAGCAGGAAGCACAATCGGTGGTCAGCTTACATCTGATAAAGGTGTTAGTAGAGGTCTCAATAATGGTGATGGTGATAGAAATGGAGATGGTGATTGTGATGTTGAAGTAAGGATATGGTAGCTATGAGCTAGTACTGATTATATAACATTATGTAACATACTAGTTGAATTTGGTTCATTTCCGTGTCCACGTCCAGCTCCACCATGATCACATCCTTTAGGCGCCATCTACTATACAAAATAAAACAAAGAACAAAAAATAGAAAAATGATGAACAAGCATGCATTTTCGAATAAAACACACTGATATATTTCAATAAAATATAAAACATCTTTGATAGTTTAAATTTATGACAAAATTATAACAATTTAATATCGGTATCACTATCATCATCCATTGGATCTTCTGATATTTTGTCTGATTTCGATAAAAGTTTGAACTCATCTTTAGATAGAAATTGATCATCTTCAATTTCTATTGTGCCATCAGTTGAGTCACATAACTTTTCTAGATCTTCATCTACATTCAAATGCTCAAAATTATTTAAGTCATCTTTCTGGAATCCTGGTACAATTTCTACGTCTGTACTTCTTTGTTGCGATGGTGATACTAAAAAATTTTGATCGCACTTTGATCATGCAATTTGCCCACCAATCTTTCTTTTCACGAGATAAACTCGGATATCTACAATAATATACTTGATGACTTGAATTGCCATAATAAATGGCTCATTTCGATTATATCTGCATTTATGGTTAACATCCACTAGCTTATAATCCGAATGAATCTTTATGCCCACATTTGGTGTAGGATCAAACCACTAGCACTTAAATAATACAATCCTGTTATTTTTGAGTCTAGGATACTCCAACTCAATAACTTCTTTGAGTTGACCATAATAATCAATATCTTCTGTACAATATCCTACACCTTTAGTGCTTACACCACTATTCATTGTTATTTTAGAAGAACCATGCCTAATTGTGTGAAATTTAAATCCATTAACAAAATACACAAGATAGGTTGTCACATATTGAAATGGGTCTTTACTTAGATTCTGAATAAAAATATTTGAATTTCTATTTGAAGGATCAATTACCCGTGACATTAATTAAAAAAATGATATTAACAAATAAAAGATAAAAATAAATTAAATAATTCAAAATTTAAAACTTAATAATTCTCACATAATTTTTGAACCAATTTGCAAATTCAGTTTCTAGCATATACTTGACATTATTGATGGAAATTGATGGTTGGCTATATTTTAACTGCTCAACATAAATACTGCACAAATATAAAAAGAGAAAAAAAATGTATATCAATTTTTAATAATTCCTATTAAAGATAAAATTAAACTATGATTTAACCGACAACCATTTTGTGTATACATACTCAATGTATGGTCTAACCTTCTCATAATTAAGTAAAACATAGCTCCTGGTTGGTTTGTACTCTTCATATATCATATATCTTTTCATTGCTCTTCCAAATGTTCTTCCAGGGTGCTTGAAGATAGATAGTTTGTCCACTAAATCAACTTCTACCATCACATGACCATCATAATTACACGACACATTTCTATTCTTTATATTAACATGATCATCAAAATAATAAGAACAAAATGATGATGCTTCTTCTACTAAATATGCATTACAAATTGAACTTTCAACTTTTGCCTTATTTTTAACATTCAATTTCAACTTATGAAGATACCTACATCCATTATGTTAGGTTTCAATTAGATTAAATTACAATAATACTTAAAGTACTAAATAATAAAAAATAGCAAATTATATGATATACCTCTCAAAAGGATACATCAACCTGATTTGCAGTGGCCCTACAATGTTTGCTTCATATGACAAATGGACCGGCAAATTCTCCATCGATTCAAAAAAAACTCGGTGGTAAAATCAGTTAAAGCTTACAAATAATAAGTGGAATATCATTCTACAGCCTCACCATGTCATCTATTTTGATTGTTGTTGTTGTTAGCTGGTTGAAAAACAAACTTAGTTCTGTAAGGACCTTCCAAACACTTTGTGGAAGTAATTCACGGAATGCAATTGGTATTAATTTCTGCATAAATACATGACAGTCATGACTTTTCATTCCAAATAACTTAAGATTCTTCATATCCACGCATCTACTCATATTTGACACATATCCATCGGGGAATTTCAAATTTATGACCCATTCAGACAATATCTATCTTGCCTTCTTATCAAGTGTGTAGCAAGCTTTAGGGAATTTTCATGTTTGCTCATTCAGTTTCAATTCAGGCCGCCTATAGTAATCATTCAACTCTTGTCTTGATTTTAAAGTGACTTTTGTTTTTCCATCTACATTAAGGATAGTGTTGAAAATATTGTCAAAAACATTTTTTTCAATATGCATTACATCTAAGTTATGATGAATTAAATTGGACTTCCAATAGGGCAAGTCCCAAAATATACTACATTTCCTCCAGCCAAATAATTTGCCTATTGGTCCATTACTTCCAGTAGCATCCTTTTTAGTTACCTTCTTCAAACCCAAACTATGAATTTCTGTAATAATATCATCTTCTGAACGAATAGCTAGTGTAACCATCATCACAGCTTTATTTCTTTAAAATGCAGTTCTATTTTTCGAAATGGATGATTCGTAGGTAAAAACTTATGATGGTTATCAAACCATGATTGTTTACCACTAAATTTGAGGGTAAATGCATAAAAATTTGTCATGCAATACGAGCATGTGAATCATCCTACCGTACTCCAGCAAGACAACATTGAATATATAGGAAAGTCTCTTACCGTCCACATAAGGGCTGCCCGCATAATGAAATTTCGATTCTTTGAGATATCATAATTATTCATGCCAACATCCCATAAATGATTTAACTCTTCAATAAGAGGCTGTAAGAAAATATCGAGCATGTCTTTCGGATTTTTTGGCCCTGGAACCAATATTGACAAAAACATATATTGCTCATTCATACACAACCACGGAGGCAAGTTATAAGGCATCACTAACATTGGTCATGTTGAATACTGTAGTCTAGATTGCCCAGATGATTGAAATCCATCAGTGTAGAAACCCAATCTCACTTTTAGACTTTCTGCTGCGAAATCATGATGTATATAATTAAAATGCTTCCAAGTAGGTGAATATGATGCTTGATGCATTACCTCTTCTTCAACCTCATGCTCGGAATGCCACCTCATATCATTTGTTGTAGTATTGGATGCATATAGTCTCTGTAATCATGGAATTAATGGAAAATAATACATCTTCTTAAAGACAACCCTCAATTATTTTTGTGTTTCTACAGTAGGAGGTGTCTTCCTAAATCGAGGATGATCTCAAAACTTACAGCTCATTAAATCACTATCACCACCCTTTATAATATCCATCTATTTAAACAACAATCAATTTTTTCCACTGGTAGACACATTATTCATAGTAACTTCTTAGTGTTGTAAAAGTTGTTAGTGATCAAATTATTATCCGTATTAATCTCCTTCATCAGTTCTGTCACCTGATCAAATAAATTCTCAGACATATGATTTTCTGACTTAATGCTCATTAGTCGAGCCACAAGTGACAATTGTGAATGTGTTTTAAAACCAGGCCACAACTCTTTATCTGCAGCTTTAAGCATTTCATAAAATTTCTGAGCTTTAGGATTAGGTGGTTCATCCTTGTAATCCAAATTGAAGTCATGACTAGCAGCTTCCATGATCATTCTATGGTATGTGTTTGATGATTCTTCACCACAAGCAAACGATTCAATACGCTCATTTTAGTCAATATTCAGAGCCTTTGTACATTCCTCGATGATAAATCCATTCAAAATAATTTGGTAAAAAGCCATATTTTGCCAAATGATGTCTTATAGTGTTTGCATCACAAAAGGGATATTCTGACACTTTCGATGATTACATGGACACTTAATTTTTTCTCCATCCTATAATCTTGATTGATTACATGCAAAATTGATGAAAGTTTCAAGCTCAGTCAAAAAATCTTTATTCAAAAATCCATTAATAACCCTTTTGTATATCCACTAACAAAATGAGCTCATTTAGTCCTATTTTATTTAGATAAAATAATGCCCAATCATTAATATAAATAATACATTCTATTACTTCAAAATATACAAAGAATAAAATAAAATTACTTACAGATTAATATTCAAAATTTAAATATCGTGAATATAGAGGCAAGCCGTTTGCACAATCTACATTATAGATAACGTAATTTTTAGCACAATAAAGATTAAAAGATATTATAGTTATACTAGGTAAAGAGTGCAAAGTACAATAATGCACAAGAAATGAAAGCAAAAATAATACATTTAATGTTTGAAGGATGAGAGGGAGAGAGAGAGTGTGTGAGAGAGAGATAAGGTGGGGAGATATAGGGGTAAAGAAATCATAAGATGGGGAGAGAGAGGGAGGGAGAGAAAAGGAGGGATAGAGAATGGGAGAGAAAAGGTGAAAGGGAAAGACGGGGAGAGAGGGGGGAGAGAGGGAGAGAGAGAGGAATAGAGAGGGGGGGTGGAGAGAGAGAGAGAACAAGCAAGAAAGAAGAGCAAGAAAAAAAATAGCACGAGAGAGAGTGTGACACAAACAAAAAGCAGAAGAGAAAGGCATAAAGAATTATAGAGGGAGAGAGCGACACATAGAGAGTGCAGTGTTAGAATGAAGAATTATATAAAAGAAAATATAAGTTCTTTAGTACAAACCTATCAAATATTATATTATTTGTTATACATAAGTTCATATTTGAACCTGAGGGTCAAGGGTTGGGATTAGGTAAGAATACGACGATTATTTGTATTATGCCATATATGAGCATGATCAACAGACACTCTCATACTATCTACTTACATATTGTTGATATTATATCTTTAGCTGTTATATTTCAAGTTGGTGCAACAAAATAGTATTATCCCATATATAATTATATGTTAGGATACATATAGTAAATGTAGTTATAAATAGTTACATTTAGTTTAACATATAATTATATATAGATATATGCATACAATTAGTTATAAGTAAATATAAATAAATGTATACAAAGTTATAAATAATTATATAGATTTACATATATGTATAAATATATGTTTACATATTTAAAAATAAAGTTATATTTATTTATATAAACTTTTTATAGTTATACAAATATTTATATATAGTTATACACATTTAGTTAAACATTATGTTGTATGTTTTTATACATATAATTATAAATATAGTTACATGTGGTTATACATAGGTACACATAAAGTTAAACTTATATTTATAAATGTATGTATATATATTTTTTCATATAATTTCATATATTTATACATATAGTTATATATAGGTATGGAAATGCTAAAATACATTTTTTATACTAATATATAAAATATATATTAAATACATGTTGTTAATTATATATTTAAATATAGTTATGTATAAAGTGTTTATAGTTATACATATAATAAGATAGAATTATTTATAGTTATATATTATTATAAATATAATACATATAGTTTTAAAAATGTATATATCGTTAAACATTTAGTTAGATATATATATATATTCATACGAGTAGTTATAATTAGTTATACATAAATATATTGATTTACATATATGTATACATATATGTATAAATAGTTAAAACTATAGTTTTATTTAATTATATAAAATTTTATTTAGTTATATATATATATATATACACACACATATAATTAAACATAATGTTTTATGTTTTAATAGATGTAATTATAAATATAGTTACATGTGGTTATACATTTAGTTACAAATATAGTTATACTTATATTTACACATGCAGGTATATATATTTATTCATATAATTTTATATATTTATACATATAGATATGTATAGATATAGATATAGTAAAATACATTTTTATATACTAATATACATAAATGTATATTAAATATAAGATGTAAATTATATATTTAAATATAATTATGTATAAAGCTGTTATAGTTATATATATAATAATATACAATTATTTATAGTTATATGTTATTATCCATATAGTATATATAGCTATTAATATTTTTATATATTTAAACATAATGTTATATATAAATATATTCATACAAATAGTTATACACAAATATATAAAGTTATCAATAAATATATAGATTTACATATATGTATATATAGTTATAAATATAATTATATTTATTGTTGTAGAGTGTTATATAATTATACAAATATTTATATATAGTTATACAAATATTTATACATAGTTATAGTAAAATAGTTAAATATAAAATTGTATGTTATTATACATGTAATTATAAATATAATTACATGTGGGTATACATATAGTTACACAAATACTTATAATTCTAAACACTTAAAATAATCAAATCCTACTTGCGTTATAATGATAAAGATTTTTGAATCAAAGATTTTTAAAAAGTTACTAGTTGGATGGTTGTTGGCATCATTAAATGGGTGTAAGCCCTGGGTTTTAACATATCAATGTTCTTTGAAGAAGTAAATTTTGGTAAACTCTATGAGAATCAAAAATTGATTTTTGATTTCTGAAACTATTATTTTAGATTTAAATTTTTTTAAAACTTATGTGAGATAAACAAAGTTGATATAGTTCGGTGCAACAAATGTGGATAAAAGTTATAATTTTATAGGACAAAATATTAATGGGAACCAACATGAAAATAATTAAATTTTTTTACAATTTTTAATTTTAATATAACATTTGGGGACCCAAATCCAAAATATTTATGATTTGGGTCTTCCAAATTTTTATACTGATAATTACCTTTCTTTTTTCATACGGAATGCATATACTCAAGTATGCATATGAATTTATGTAGAAACTCATTATTTCGTAAACAAAAACATATGCATATGGAGTTCATAAATACTCTGTATGCATAAACATATGCATTACCTCGTTTCAGCATACTGAGTAAGCTGAAACGAGTTTATGTATAATGTTTATTTTAATTATATTGGGATAATTATGAGTATCCGAATATAGGTACTTAAATATAACCCAAATCATAGATATATTTTTTTGGATTCCAAACCATAATTATCCATTTTATATATGTATGTATATATATATATATTAAAGATCAAAATATTAAGTATTATTATTATTATTAGTGTTGTGGAGGAATTCCTTATTTTTTTGCAAAGTTAGATAAAAGTTAATGCTGTTTTTGAATGCAACAAATTATAAAGAATAGTACTTTCACTGTCAAGAAAATCTATTTAATAAAATTTTAAATTTGAACTAATTTAAGAAAATACTTCTCAGAGTAATATTCCTACCTTTTAGTGGTATCAATGCATAATACTAAATTGTTTTTGTTATTATGTTTTGTAATTTAAGAGATGCAAGCCAAATATATTTTTCTATTTAAAGATTAGAATGATTAGGATTTCTTGTAATGCATGTAATTGCTACTTAAGAGCTATAATGCTACTCTAATTTCTTCATTATCTTAAACTTTTTTTCCTTCTCTTACTGCTTCTTCTTCATTCTTTTCTACTTCTTCTTCTTGTACTACTACTACTACCACAAATGAGTATCTACTTTCAAATAAGAATGCTCATTTATAGATGAGATAATATTTCTCTATTCTTTATCTTTAACATGGTCTATAGTATATTCCATTATACTTTCTCATTTATCAAAGATAAAAATATAGATTATAGTTCAATTGAGAAAGCTTACTAATATATGAGTATCTAATTGAAAATAGAGTATAAAGGGTAGATTAATTACCAATTGTGCAAGATTAATAATAGATGAGTATCAACTTGCAGCATATAGAAATCCATTTGTTAGAGCATATGTTTGAGTGGTTGATTTGCCATTGTTGACAACTTCCTTGATTTGATAAAGCATAGTGATATATGTATCTCACACATCAACCATGATACAACATAAATATACATTTTTTTACAAGGTAAATGATCTTGATGTTGGTAATATATGTTCTAAAAATCATCTCCATTGAGGTCTTGAAAGAAAAACTATGGTCTCCTTTAATGATAATATTTTCTCTATGACAGGATTAATCAATCAATAAGTTTGGTTACCTAACAAAAACAAATCAATAGAGCAAGCAAGACATAAATATTCAATTGATATGCCTTCCAATATCAAAAGATTATCAAAAGATAACCATCAATAGGTTTCAAAACTATTTGAAAAATATTATAGCTAAAATACCAAACAAGTTAATTAAATATTATAATTTTGAATTAAATCACAAAATTATTTTTCATTTTCACAAACTATACTTAATAGAGTTGAATAAATAAATATAATATATATATATTCACATTATGTTTATTACACACACACGCACGCACATATACACTACAAAAATTATGAACAGATTAACCAAAATGGCTTTTCTGGATATTTCAAAATGACGTTAAATGCATAGCACATAGTAATTTTAATAATGCAAAAATTATTAAACACATATACACACTACCATAAAATAAACGAACACAACACAAAACTTACACTATCAAAAAATACATTGCTAAAAAACGTACCATCAATAACACAAACTATAATCATACACACACACTTTATTATTCATAAAATAGCAAAATACAAATTAAAACTATTTGTTTTTGAATAATTATTCTAAAAAAATTATTTTTTAGAATAATTATTAGAATCATCTTTTTGTGCTCTTCATGCAATATAGATAATAAATCAAGAACATATGTATTCTTTTTCGTGCTTCTCACTCAAGAACACCCGTGAACAAAAACATTAGCAATAGGCCATGAATAATTGAAGTTATAAAAAGAAATATTTATAACCATAACAAAAAAAGATACCACCAAACTATAGCATCAAAATCACCCAAACCATGATAAAGAAGTTCGCCCACTTAATACCAACATGCCCAAACAATGCATAACAATTTTTTCATTTCACATCTATGGTAAAAAAAAATTATAAATATATTTATGTTTAAATAGTTTATGTATCCTTTTTTTGTAGTTATATATATATAGATATGTTTAAACACACTTATTTTAAGCAAACTTATATTTATGTATAGTGTTTTTGCATACAGTATGTAGTTATATATATTGAAAATTTTTTTAATTCAGCATACCTACTATGCACCATCAAAATCCAAACAATGACAATGCATTATATCACAAATGCATGAAATATGTATACGATTAAGTATATATACACAATCCAGGAACACCACGATGAATAAAGGAGAAGATTTTCGGAAACATTAAAACTTAAGCTTAATTAAGTTAATCGATGTATAATAAATGTATAAAACGTACCTCAAATCAAATAAAAAAAAACTTAAACCTCAAAATCGAATATATGTTGAAGCATCGGTGTCGAGGGATGGATGGCCTTCTGCGAAGGTTCGCATCACTTAAGCATCAGTGTCGAAGAAGATTATCAGTGTCAAAGAAGATAATCAAATTTTTTATATTTTAATTATTATAACATTAAATAAATAAATATATATATATATATATATATATATATATATATATATATATATATATAATCAAAAAGACTAATTAATTTTATTCACTTTAAAATTTTTTTTGAACAAAATTAATATGCGTGTTTCAAGGTACAAATGAAGAATAAACACCTTAAAATTTTTTATTAATATATTAATATAAACAATAAAAAAATATGATTAGCCTTATAAAAAAAATAAAATAGGTACAAAATTAACAAACTCCATAAAATAAGACATAAATGAAAAGATGATTTGCATTCTAGTCACTCGCCTGAGAGTTATAAAATACTATTAATGTTAAAAAATATATAAAAATTTATATTTAATCGTTTTAAATTTTAAAGAATTCCTATTAATTTATACGAAGATAATATGAATAAATTTTAAAGGCATAAAATTTCATAATATTTGATATTATTAATAATTTTTAAAATTCAATAAATTACTTAAAGTGAAAAGATAATAAAAATAAGTTATATTTATTATTTTAATAAAAAA
The DNA here is from genome assembly GCA_029783825.1 of Sapria himalayana. NCBI lineage: Eukaryota > Viridiplantae > Streptophyta > Magnoliopsida > Malpighiales > Rafflesiaceae > Sapria > Sapria himalayana. Next base: position 14,784 of record JAREIK010007267.1, on the reverse strand, counting down.
TTAATGTTAAAAGCTAATAGTCAAAATATTAATCAATTGTTTAATTCGTATACATTTTTTTAAGAGCAAACATCTATGTATTTATTTATAAATATTAATTTATTTTCTTTTAACTTTATTAAAAAATTATATTTATATTATATATCAAGATTTTCAAATTATGTATTATTTATTTATTAAAACTTTTATATAATAATACTTTTTTTTACTTATAATAATATTATTTTTTACTAGTTTATTCGTCATTTCAGATAATTTATAAAATATTTTTTATTTTATTATACAATGAATTAATTTATATTTATATTAATAGAAATTTTAATATATGTTAATTTAATTTTTAAAATAAAGAAAAAAATTTATTATACTTATCGAATTTATTATTTAATGTTACTTTAATTCAAATTTTTAAGTTTCTTATTTTAAAATTTTAGAAAAATTTTTTGTATAATTTTATAAAAAATTAATAGATCATAAAAATAGTTAATTTAGTCCTTATTAATATATATAATTGTTTTTGTATTTGGATATTTTTTAAATTATTTATTTATAATATAATTTTTTTATGATTTTACGAGGAGAATGTATGCTTCAAGGATTGCTCATCTATAAACCATTAACATACATTTAATAAACAAAATTAAATAAAATATTAAAACAAATAAAAAAATAAAAAAATATATATATATAAAAATATTGGCTAGGGAAATGCCGTCAATAAATCCATATCTCAATTATAGATTTTATAAGGTTGGGAAAATTCATCGCTATATTACATATTTTACTAGCTCGATAAAATCCATCACTAAATCATTGATTTTATTAGCATGAGAAATTCTGTCGCTAAATCCATTGCTAAATCATAGATTCCTTTAACAAGAGAAAGTTAATTGTTAAATCTATCGCTAAATCATGGATTCAATTAACAAGGAAAATTCCTTTGCTAAATCAGTCGCTAAATCGTGTATTTTATTAGCAAGGGAAATTCCGTCGCTAAATCCATCGCTAAATCATGGATTTTATTATCAAGGGAAATCCTGTCACTAATCCGTCGCTAAATCATTGATTTTATTAGCAAGAGTAATTTCGTCGCTAAATATGTTGCTAAATGATAAATATTATTTGTGAGGGAAAATCCATCGCTAAATCCGTCGCTAAATAATGTCTTGTATTAGCGAGGGAAAATCCCTCGCTAAATTCGCCGCTAAATAATGGCTGGTATTAGCGAGGGATATTTTGTTGCTAATCCATTTGTAAATTCCCAACTTTTCTTGAGCAGAATTTACGAAAATTTTTCGTCACTAATCCATCGCTAATTCAGTCACTAAAAACCCTGCTTTTCTTGAATCGATTTTCCGAAAATCTTCCACCGCTAATCCATTGCTAAATCCCACACTTTTTTGTACAGAATTCACGATAAATTTTCCGTCACTACTCTCGCGAATCTGTTGCTATTATTTTCGAAAAAAAACATTAATCCCTTGCTATTCCCTAACTAATCCATTGCAATTTAGCTAAGGATAGATCCCTAGCTAAAATTCCCTAGCTAAAATGAATTTTTCTTGTAGTGGTAAATAGATAGATAGTCAGATTGCCTGATAAATTTATAGATAAATAGATTATAGATAAACAGATAGGAAAATAGGCAGATTGATATATAGTCAGATTGATAGATAAACAAATAGAAAATTATATAGCCAAATAGCCAGATAGCCAGATGGGTAAATAGACAAATTCACAGATACACAGATAGATAGATAGATAAGTAATTAGATTATTAGTTAGTTTGATCTATAGATAGATAGATAATTACATAGATAAATGGATGGTTAGATGGACACAGACATATATACAAAAGACATATAGATAAACACACAGATACACAGTGCTACAAGAAAATATCTGTTTAGCTACAAAAATTTAGCTAGGGAAATAATTCCTAGTTATAATGCGAGGGATTAGTTACGGAATAGCAAGAGATGTTAACTTTTACATTGAATTACAAATTTGTGATGGATTTGTGACTGATTAGAGATAGAAAATTTTGATTTAAAAATATCCCTGCTAATATTATTGTAGATTTTCGCATAAAGAATGTTGGCAATTTTAGCAATGACTTTAGTGATGGATTCTTCCTAGCAAATTAGATCGAGACAAAATCCGTCGCAAAATACTTATCTGAATTTTTTTATGATTATTTATTAATTGCAAGTGATTATTCCTTATATAAAAAATTTTCACAAAATATATGAATTTAACTAGGTAATTTTCCCTAGCCATTTGGGCTGGGGTTTATTTTCGTCTCTAATATTTACTTATTTTTTTTATTTTTCTATATTATTAGTTTTAATATTTGATGTAATTTTGTATATTAAAGGTTTTTCATGGTCTATGGATGAGAGATCCTTGAAAGACACCTTCTCTTCATATAATTATAAATATATGATATTATAAATAAATAATTTTAAAAATATATAAAAATGAATAAAAAATTATATAAATAAAGACTAAAATAATAGTTTTAATGATGATACAATTTTTAAAAAAATTATACAAAAAATCTTTCTAATATTTTTAATTATGAAATTTAAATATTTGTATAAATAACTTTAAATAATTAATAATATAATTATAAACATTTTAAAAATATTTTAATAAATAAATGAACATGCATACAAATTTCTACCAATTAAAAGCTAAAATAATTAATTCTATGATTAAATAAAAATATTTACAAAAATATATGAATTAACGAATAAACAAATAAATATTATTATTATTTAAAGTTAAAAAATATATAATTATGATCATAGGAAATTTTAAAAATATAATAACTAAAAGATTTGAAATTTTTGATTTAAAAAAAATTTAATTTATCATAAAATTTAAAAAAAAATTGATATTGAAAGATAAATACATAGATGTTTTAATTACATCAAAAAAAATTGTTGATTTAATAAATATATCTCCAAGTGTTTATTAAAAGAACACTTCATGTATTTTTTTAGGGTTTATAAAGGGTTATTTAAATTATTACTAATGATATTTTTATATTCTTAAATAAAAATTATATTTGCCCCTAAGTTGATTAGAATTCAAGTTTTATTTTTTGCCCCAAAGTTGATTTGAATTCAAGTTTTATTTTTTCCCCTACTGAAATTTATAAGAATTAAATAACTGAGTTAGATTTTTACTATTAGCTTTTAATATTCCATTTTTATTAAAATAATAAATATTACTTTTTTTAATGATCTTCTCACTTTATGTAATATTTGGAATTTTATAAATTATATATTAGATCAAATAAAATGAAATGTTATGCCTTTAAAATTATTTCATATTATATTCATAAAAAATAATATGAATTCTTAAAAATTTATAAACATAATATATATATATATATGAAATAGTTTTTTATAATATGAAATGTTAAAAACATTGTAAAGGCATACATTTATATAATTTATTTATGGTTATATTAAATAATATGTTTTTTTAATTAATGAAATAATCTGAAAATTTGATCACCAATTAGTAGTTTTCAACGTTATTAGTAAATTTTTTTTTCATTTTTATAGCCATTAATAATTTTTTTTATTTCTAAAATTAATTTCATTAATTAATAAATAATATTACAAAAAATAACCATTAAATTTCATTACCTATTAACCATAAATTTTTTTATTTATGAAATAATATCATTTATTGTTAAATAAAAATGTATTTAATTTTTTAATATAAATTAATACATTTTTATAATTTTATTTTACTTTTTAATTTTTGTTTCTCTTTTTTTCTATATATTTACATCCATTTGTTTTATTTGAGTTTTCTTGAAATATAAAAATACTAGGGCAAGGCATTCATGCAGTTAAATAATTTTTCTTTTCTTTGTGAAGCAAATAATCTCAAATGTTTCAAGTCAATACCCATTTCGAAGAATGTGGAAATTATGTTTGTTAAATGCTTAAATCTTTATGATAGTTTGTCGAACATTATGAATTTTATTGGAAATTAGTAGTGTCTTATTATTGGAATCATGGCTTCATGGTATTGGTTGTGTTTTTATGTTCATTAACATGGCTAATCAAAGATTCATATCAGGAACTAGTTAGAAGAGCAATAATAGGCTCGAACATCCATGTCACTGATAATGGCAGAGTAATTGTTAATAGAAAAGTAAGCGCATGCGAGTACTGATTTATCTCTCTAAATTCCTTGAGAGTTTTTTGCCTATTTTCTGGTTTTAATCCTCATCTTCTATTTACATGTATTTTTCATTTTCATGCTATACATTACTTTAAATCACCATGATTAGCTTAAGGTATGAATCATTTTTATTCTATACAGGTCTTCTTCATCCCTATAACTATAACTACAATCATTCTATGCAGTTGGAAGCTAATAGTTGAGAAAATGAGGCAAGATGAATTAGTTCTCTGATGAGTTCTGTATTAAAGGAGTGCTGAAATCTAGCAAAAAATTTTGCGTACATTTCTCACAAGAAATGACCCCCTTGGGGTATCTTACCAACAACATTTCTCTATATTTGTACTCTTGTTGGACACATAGTATTTTTTGTGCATTATTGTCTTGTTCTAAGAATTAGCACCAAACATTACAAGCTTGCAACTTTTCAAGGAAGTAAATGATTGAGGAGATATATAGATATAGACATATATATAAATTATCAGATAAATAGATAGACAGATTGACAGAGAGACATGTAGACATATAGACTGATATACAGAAAGACAATTAGATAGACAGATATATAGATAGATAGATAGATAGATTGATTGATTGATATATACTAAGATAGGTAGATAGATAGATAGATAGATATATAGATAAATAGATAGACAGATAGATAGATAGATAGATAGGAAAATAGACCGATAAATAGAAGATAGATATACAGATAAATAGATAGTCAGATAGATAGATAAACATATAGACTAATTGACTAATAGACAAATAGACTAATATACTAATAGATAGATAGATAGACAAAAAGATAGATAGACAGATGGATAAATAGAAATATAGACAAATAGATATAAGATAGACAGACAGATATACATATAGTCAAAAGGATAGATAGATAGAAAGATAGATACATAGATATACAAATAGATAGATAGACAAATAGAGTGATATATAGATAGATAGATAGAGAGATAGACAATTAGATAGATAAACAGATTGATAGTTAGACAAATAGATTGATAGATAGATAGATATATAAATAGACTAATAGATAGATAGAAATATAAAAATATAGATAGATATATATAGACAGGTAGATAAAAGAAATAGAGAGATTAACATACATACATATAGAAAGATAGATAAACAAATAGACAGATAGATAAAAAATAGATAAATAGATAGATAGACCAATAGTCAGATAGACTAATAGACAAATAAATAAATTTATAGATAGACAGACAGATAGACAAATAGACCTATAAATAGATTGTCAAATAGATAGATAGACAGATCGACTGATAAACTAATAGACAATAAACAAATAGACAAAATACTAATAGATAGAGAGATAGATAGACAAACAGATAGAAAATTGATACATAGATAGATAGATAGATATACAGACAGACAAATAGATAGATATATAGATTGAAAGATATATAATATATATTTAGACCATATAGAGAGATAGACAAATAGATAGATATATATTTAGACCATATAGATAGATAGATAGATAGACTGATAGAAAGAAAGATAGATATATAATACATACATACACATAGAGAGATAGACAAATAGACATATTGATAGATTGACTGATAGTCATATTGACATATATTCTGATAGACAGAAAGATAGATAGGCAGATAGATTGATAAATATAAAGATAGATAGGTAGATAGCGAGATTGATAGATAGACAAATAGATAGATAAACATTAAAATCGATAATTAGATAGATAGATATACAAATAGATAGATAAATAGATAGACAAATTGATAGATATATAGAAGATATATAGACATATAGTCAGATAGGTAGATAGATAGATAGAAGATAGATAGACATATAGACAGACAGACAGATAGATAGATACATAGATAGATATACAGAAGATAGATAGACAATTAGACAGATAGACAGATAGACAAAAAATAGATAAATAGATAGATAGACCAATAGTCAGATAGACTAATAGACAAATAAATAAATTTATAGATAGACAGACAGATAGACAAATAGACCTATAAATAGATTGTCAAATAGATAGATAGACAGATCGACTGATAAACTAATAGACAATAAACAAATAGACAAAATACTAATAGATAGAGAGATAGATAGACAAACAGATAGAAAATTGATACATAGATAGATAGATAGATATACAGACAGACAAATAGATAGATATATAGATTGAAAGATATATAATATATATTTAGACCATATAGAGAGATAGACAAATAGATAGATATATATTTAGACCATATAGATAGATAGATAGACTGATAGAAAGAAAGATAGATATATAGTTAGATAGATAAACATATAAATAGATAAATGGATAGATAGATAAATACACATATAGATAGATAGACATATAGATAGATAGATAGACAAATAAAGAGATAGATATATGAATAGAAGATAGACATAGACAAATAGCATTTTAGAAAGATAGATAGATAGACATATACACATATAGATAGATAGTAAGATAGTTAGATAGATAAATAGACAGATAGACATTTAAAAACATAGATGGATAGACATATACAAATATATACAGATAGAAAGATAATAAGATAGATAGATAGGTAGTTAGATAAGTAGATAGAAAAAGAGATAAACAAATAAATAGAGACAAATAGACTGATAGAGAGATAGAAAGATAAGCCTTATAGGTAGATAGATAGATAAATAAATAGACAAATAGACAAATAGACAAATAGACAGACATATAGAAAAAAAGATAGATAAATAGATAAATAAATAGATAGATAAACAGATAGACAGACAGATAGATAGACAGATAGATTGATTGATTGACATATAGATAGATAGACTAATAGATAGATTGATAGATAGATAAAGAGATAGGCATATACGCAAATAAACAAATATAAAGATTGTAAAATTGATAAATAGACAGATATACAAGTCGATATATAATAAGATAAACCAATAAACAAATAGATATATAGAGAGATATATAGACATTACCAGAAAAATCTCATATAGCTAGGGACAATTCACTAGTTAAATGGGTAGTTTCCATCTTTAAATGGGATATAGCGATGGATTACTGATCGATCTGTTCCCTATCTAAAGTGCTTCTAGCTAAATGTTAGTGAGAGGAACTGTCCCTAGCTAAAAATTTAGCGAGGGAAAAATCCATTGCTAAAAAACACAATTTCCCTAGCTAAATTTCCAAGCTAAGAGAGATTTTCCATTACTAAACGAAAAAAACGACGAAAGATTCCTAAGCTAAAGTGCTAGTCGCTAAATTTTAGCGACGGAAATAGTCCCTATCTAAATAAAATTAGCTACGAAAATTCCGTCGCTAAATTTAAGATTTACCTTGCTAAATTAGCTAGGGAAATTTTCTCTTTCTAATTTAGAAAGGGATTTTACCTTGCTAATTTAGCAAGGGATTTTACCTTGCTAATTTAGCAAGGGATTTTTCCCTTGCTAATTTAGCAAGGGATTTTTCCCTTGCTAATTTAGCAAGGGATTTTTCCCTTGCTAATTTAGCAATGGATTTTTTCCTAGCTATTTTAATTTCAAAATTATTTTCAGAATTTAATTTATTTTAAAAATTTGTAATTAAATAATTTAATATTTTTATATCAAATTGAATAAAAAATGAAACTATAAATAATTTATAATAAAAAAAATAAAATCATTTAATAAAAAATAACAAAATTTTTAAATATATCCATTCATTGTATCTACCAAAAGTGCATAAAGTTTAATATATCCATTCATTGGCTTTGTTTTCTCACCCTTTGCTCCTTTAATTACCATTTTTCTACTGTGACAAAGTTGTCCGAGTCATGGAACATAATGTCTAGTGAAAAATTCATCACTTATACAAGCTTTGTATGAGGAACAATCTGGTATCATATCTGTAAGAAATTTAAATCACTTAGTCATATTTATAAAAATTTATTTTTAATTAATATTTAACATACCAAAACTAAATCTACCAAAATAGTATCTTTACACCTAGCCCAAATAATTAAAATGACTAGATTAGTAATAATGATTATAAATAGAATCACTAGGGACCAATACATATTTACATATACAGATACCAAGACATTTGAACACACACATGAATTGATGTGGGCATAAAAAAAATACCAATGAAGCATACTAAATGAACTGTTTCATTACAAATATACATACATACATACATACATACAGATATCATATGTGCAAATGCATATATAATGTCTAGGAGTATGCATAGGCATGATAGGAACTAGCCTAGAGCCTTTGGGTTCAATGGCAGATGGTTCTAGTTTCAATTAGGTTGAGAAGATCATGGTTAGGCCACAAATAGGAACATACTAGAAACCTTGAGAATAAAAAAATTCTAACCTAACAAGATCAAAATCCAAGAATAATAATAAAAAAGCTACATCTCTAGCATGTTCTTGATCAGGTGTTGATGGATTGTGCAGGCACCGAATGATAAATATCAACTGTCATGGGGTAATCAGCAAGATTATCTCCTGTGCATTAGTAAAATAGGTCCACCAAAACTCTCAAGGTTGTTGCATCACCTTCAGGACCATCTGTTGTTGTGATGGTGCTGGTTGCGCCGGAGCCATTTGTTGAAGCCAACATTTCCAGTTCTTCTGTCAATTTGGACCATTTTCCACTACCTATTTCTATGTTCAAAAAAGAAAGAAAGAGAAAATAGTTGAGTATATTGTAGTAGCAGAAAGCAGAACAAGTGTATGCTATGCAAAAATATTCCAATTTAATGAAAGAAATTAAATAAAAAAAAGAGATGATTATGCTCCTAATTTACATAGAGAAATCGAAATCAGATCAAGAGATATGTTGATTTTATATGAACATGTATTTGTGTATCACATAAAAATGTGCTTCTTCACTGTTGGAAAGAAAAAAGTCAAAAAACACCTCTTTCTTTATGATAATTGTAATTCTTACATTTTTCTATCTGTATAATTGTCTATCTGTCTATTAGTATATCTATGTATCTATGTATCTATGTATCTATATATCTATCTATTTATCTATATTTCTATAAATCTATCTATTTGTCAATCTTACAATAATACTATCTGTCTATCTATCTATCTATCTTTCTATTTATCTTCTTTTATCTATCGAATTATCTATATATCTATTTCTCTATCTGACTATCTATTTATCTTTCAATCTTTCATCTATATTTTGTTTATCAATCAATATATCTATTTATCTATCGGTCTATTTGTATATCTATTTATCTGTATATTTGTATATCTGTCTTTCTATATATCTATCTATTTCTCTTTCTATCTATTTATCTATCTATCAATCTGTCTATCGAAGTTTCTATCTATTTATCTATCTATCTATCTTTCTGTCTATCTGTCTATTTATCTATCTATCAATCTATCTTCCTTTCTATTTGTCTATCTATCTATCTAATTATCTATCTGTCAATTTGTGTATCTTTCTATATGTCTATATGTCTATCTATCTATCTATCTGTCCCTCTATCATTTTCTTTATATAAATTTATGTATGTCTATCTATTTATCAGTCTGTCTGTCAATCTATTTATCTGTCTATCTATAAATCTGTCTTTCTATCTATTGGGCTATATGTCTATATGTCTATCTATCAATCTATTTATTTGTCTGTTTGTTGATCTATCTATTTGTATGTCTATCTTTTTGTATATCTATCTCTCTGTCAAATTACCTATCTAAAAATCTACCTATGTATTAATCTTTCTATTTGTCTATCTGTTTATATTTTTATCTGACTATAATCTATCTATAAATCTATCTATATGTCTATATATCTATCTTTGTATATGTCTAGGTTTCCAACTGTCTAACTCTATATCTGTCTATCTATCTATGTTTCTATCTATCTATGTGTTTAAATGGTCTATATGTCTATCTCTATATATGCCTATTTGTCTATCTGTCTATCTATCTTTCATTCTATCTAACTATCTGTATATATGTTTATCATCAATTTTTATATTTTTCTATATGTCTATCTATCTATTTGCCTATCTGTTTATCTTACTATCTATCTTTCTATCTGTCTGTCTATCTATGTATATGTTAATCTACCTTTCTACCTATCTACCTATCTACTAATTTGCCTATCTTTCTCACTACCTATCTGCTTATCTATCCATCTATATATTTGTCTATCTGTCTAACTTTTTATTTATCTATCTTTCTTTCTATGTACTTGTCTATTTATCCATCTATCTATTTCTCTATATATCAATCTATCTATTTGTTTATGTATAAATCACTCTATAAGTCTATCTATCTATATGTGTATATGCATATATGTCTATTTGTATAATTATCTTTCTTTCTTTCTGTGTATTTTTCTATCTATCAATCTATCATTTTATACATGTTTATCTATCTAAATGTTTATCTATCTATCTATCTATTTGTTTATTTGTCTATCTATTTATTTTTTTAAATATCTATCTGTCTGTCTGTCTATCTGTCAATCTGGCTATATGGATATCTATCTATCTACCTGTCTATCTATTTGTCTATCTCTCTATCACTCTATCTATCTATCTATCTATCTGGCTATTTGTCTATATGTGTCTATCTGTTTATATGTGTATATTTCTATTTTTCTACTAGTCTATCTATCTATCTATCTAGATGTCTGTCTATCTATCTATCTATCTGCCTATCTCGATATCTATATATCTATTTGTCTATCTCTCTATCTATATATATATCTATCTGTCTATCTGTCTATTTGTCTATCTGTCTTTCTATCCATATGTCTATCTTTCTAAATGTATATCTTTCTATCTTTCTAATTATCTATCTATCTATCTATCTATCTATCTATTTGTTTGTCTGTCTATCTTTCTGTCTATTTATCTATCTGTCTATCTGTCTGTCTATATATTTATGTGAATATAAGTCTACATGTTTATCTTTTTATCTGTCTATCAACTATTAGTCTATCTATAAATCTATCTATCTGTCTATTTGTCTATCTATCTATCTGTCTATCTATATGACTATCTGTCTATCTAAATATCTATATATTTGACTACTTATCAATCTATCTATTTGTCTATATATCTATCTATATATCTATCTATCTATCTATCTCTTTCTCTATATCTATGTATTTGTCTATTTATCTATCTGTATATCTATCTATCTATCTATATCTGTATCTTTCTATTTGTCTATTTATTTATATGTCTATATGTCTATCTGACAATTTGACTATCTGTCTATCTATGTATCTATCAATCTATCAATCTATCTATTTGTCTATCTATCTATCTATCTATATATCTATCTATTTGTCTATCTATCTATCTATCTATATATCTATTTGTCTTTCAATCAATCTATCTGTCTATCTATCTATTTGTCTATCTATCTATCTATCAATCTATCTGACTATCTGTCTATTTGACTATCTTTCTATCTTTCTATATATCTATCGGTATATCCTTCTAACTATCTATCTTCTTAACTACCTATCTACATATCTGCCTATCTATATCTCTATCTAATTGTCTATTTGTCTTTCTTTCTACTTTTCTACCTATCTATATGATTCTATTTATCTGTTTATTTGTTAATCTATCTTAATGCTACATGTCTATATGTCCATATATCAATCTATCAATCTATCTATCTATTTGTATATTTATCTATCTGACTATCTTTCTAACTATCTATCAATAAATCAATCAATATGTCTATCTATATATATGTGTATATGTCTATATGTTTATCAGTATGACTATATATCTATCTATCTTACTTTCTTTTTGTGTATATATCAATCTATCAATCTATATTTTATCTATCTATCTGTGTAACTATATATATATATATATATATATATCTATTTATCTATCTAGCCATTTGTATGTCTATCTATCAATCTATATATATGTATACCTATCTATCTGTTTATCTCCATATCTTTATATTTGTCATCTGTTATTCTGTATACAAGTCTATCTTTCATTTGTTATCTATCTATCTATCTGTCTATCTGTCGATCTGTCTATTGTCTATCTATCTCCTGACTATCTTTCCTTATGTTTATCTACTTATCTGCCTAATATTTATCTATCTTTCTTTCTGTGTATCTATCTAGGTATCAATCTATCTATTTATTTATTTATCTGCCAATCTGGCTTTCTGCCAATCTGCCTATCTTTCAAATGTCTATTTGTCTATCAAACTATCTATCAATTTTTTTGTCTATGTATCTATTTATTTATCTTTCTATCTATATATTTACCTATCTACCTGACTATCTATCTGTCTGTCTATCTGTTTATTTATCTTTTTATCTATATGTCTATCTATCTATCTATCTATTTATCATTATCTATCTATCTATCTATTTGTCTGTATATCTATCTATCTATAAATTGATCTTTATATCTACCTATCTATCTATCTGGGTATATGTCTCTATGTCTATCTATATAATTGTCTATCTATCTATATATTTATTTTTATATCTATCTATCTATCTGTCTATCTTATTATATATATCTATTTATCTAACTATCTATCTAATATATCTATATATCTATATATCTATCTATTATGTGTCTATCTGTCTATCTGTCTATATGTCTATTTATCTATCTATATGTCTATCTCTCTATCTAAGCTATCGATCTATCTATCTATCTATCTATATATATGTCTGTCTATCTGCCTATTTCTATATATATTTATTTTTATCTATCTATTATATATATAGATATATATATATAATATATATATATATCTGTCTATTTGAATGTCTATATATCTGTTTATATGTCTATCTATCTATATGTATATGTATATATAGTAATATACTATATATGTCTATATATATATATATGTCTATATGTAAATCTGTCTATATTTTATTTGTCTACCTATATATTTGTTTTTATATCTATCTATCTATTTCTCTATTTCTCTATCTATCTATCTGTTTATTTGGTCTCTCTATCTATTTTGGTATCCTATCTATCTGTCTCTCTTTCTATTTTATTTATTTATTTTATCTAACTATATATATATATATATATATATATATCTATATATATATATATATATAATATATATATATATATATCTGTCTATATGTTTATTAGTTTATTTGTCTATCAGTCTATATATCTATATGTCTATCTATCTATCAATCTAGTGGTCTATTAGTTTATCTATTTATCTATATATCCGTTTATCTATCTATCTAGCTGTCAATGTGTCTATCTGGTATATATATATATTTATTTATTTATTCATCTATCTAACTATCTATATATATATATGTCTATCAATCTATTTATCTATCTAGTTTTCTATATGTCTATCTGTATATTTATCTATACATATATCTATATATTTATCAATATGACTATATGCTAATCTTCTATCTATCTATCTATCCATCTATCTATCTATCTATCTGTATATCTTTTTTTGTCTATTTATCTGTCTATCTGTCTTTCTATCTATTTTTCTATATGTCTATTTTTATATGTGTCTATTTAATCTATATGGCTATCTATAAATCTATCAATCTATATCTCTCTCTATATATCTATATGTTTTTCTATCTATCTGTAAATCTATCTATCTATTATCTATCTACTTGTCTATCTATCTACCCGTATATCTACATATATGTCTATCTATCTACCATATATCTACATATATGTCTATCTATCTATAAGTCTATATGTTTATCTATCAATCTGTAAATCTATCAATTAACCTATCTATCATATATCTATCTATCTATCTATATGTCTATCTATCTATTTATCTTTCTATATGTCAATCTATCTATTTATCTTTATATGTATGTATCTATCTGTATATCTGTATACTTGTATATATGTCTATCTAACTATCTACCAAATTATCTATCTATATATTTGTCTATCTATAAATAGATCTATAATTTTATGTATCATCTATGTTAATGTCTATATGTGTATCTATACTATAACTATCTATCTATTTATCTATCTTTTTTTCGATCTATCTATCGTTCTACTACCTATCTATATATATATATATCTATATATATCTATGTATTTATTTATCTATCATTCTATCTATCTATATCTTTATCTATCTATTTGTCTATCTAGTTATCTAGCTATATATATATCTATATATTTGTTTATTAGTATATATGTCTATTTATATATCTGTCTGTTTATCTATCTAAATGTCTATTTTGTGAATCTGTATGTCTATCTATCTATCTATATGTATATCTACCTAACTTTATATCTATCTATCGGTCTATCTGTTTATATGCCTATCTATCTTTCTTTCTTTCTTTCGAACTAACACTCTATCCATCTATCTATATGTATCTATAGATTTATTTTTCTATTTATATGTCTATCTATCTATTTGCCTATATCCCAATCAATCAAATCTCTAAGTCTATTTTTTCTATCTGTTAATTTGTTAATATGTCTATCTTTCTATCTATATTTGTGTCTATCTATCTTTATCTATCTATCAATCTATCTATTTGTCTATT